>JACAXG010001019.1:0-15047 GCA_018881555.1 Amblyornis subalaris | reverse complement strand
AATCCTGGTGGGTTTTAGTTAATTTTACCTATGACCCCATGACGAATGTAGTGACAGCCTTTGTTTTGACTATCCACAATGCATCAATTAGCCTGATACATCCAATAGTTGCTTTGGGACTGAATCATGAAGAGACTGTGCTGTACCCCTCTGAGCATAGAATGTGGGCACGAGAGATTAAAGGACAATGGCATACCATTAACCTAGAACCTTGCATTATGAAGAAACAATTAGGATACATATGTGAAGAGATTTTAGAAGAAGACAAAGATACTTGCTTAGACACGGATCAGAGCATTTGTCACTTTGAAACATATACAACAGACCAAACAACTCGATTAGTGTATACTGGACAAGGCTGTGTTTGTCTTAGGATGGCATGTCCCACCATAATGGTAGACGATCTAGTTGTGAATGAGACTCAATATAATTTATGCATTTGTAATTTCACAAAAATTGAAGGATGTGATTTTTCCTATCGGGCATCTGTGATATCACATCAGTATATAAAAAAAAGTCTAATTACAGTGCAAGAAATCTTGCCTGTGCCTATTAGAATGAATTTAACCTTAGCAGATCAGCTGTTTAAACACCGTGAGTTGAAGAAAATTTTGGAAGAAATCAAAGAAACAGGAAAGAAAACTCTGATTACAATACATCATGACATATGAAACTATCAAAACAGTTTTTAAACGATTTGAAGGACATTTGTCTCATCATTGGTGGGATGTGCTTTTTGGGTGGTCACCAACGGCAACCGGTATACTTAATGCCTTAATCCACCTGTTATGGGTTAGGAAAAAAAAAAGGAAATGAAAATTTGTTCCCTTTCCCCTGGGGTACCAGGGAGGCTGTGTAGTTGGGGAGGGGCTGGCCGGGAATTGATGGGCGATACTTAAGAACAAAAGGGAGTTATCTGTTCAGCTGCATTCCACGGTAATGACGCAGAATGGACGGTACTTAAGGACAAAAGGGACCACTTGCCCAGCCCAGAAGCCAGGACAATTCCCTCAATTAAAGAAAACAAAGACTTGGAAATACTGACAAGGGGGATGTTTCCCCAGAGGCTGAAACATCTCGAGAGGACTGCCAGAGACTTGGGCGAGAGGTGGGTGGAGACCGGGGTTTGCCTCACTCCCCACTCTGCGTTCGGTGAGGGCGGTCGTGTCTGCAGTGAGTGCCGGTTTCGCTCCGGGAACACTGCTACACTGCGACGCCTCCGCCAGCTGGCTCCAGAGCACGGATACACTGTGACACCTCCGAGGGTCCCGCGGCAGCACAGGGTTCAGAGTTACGCTGTAACCAACCTCCAGCCGGAGCTGCTTGTCTCTGCTGTTTCCTGCCTTCTGCTGGTCTGTCGGTGAGTGATACCAAGATCCATCGCTCCCCAGTCAACCCTGCCTGCCTGCGCTGCTCGCTGCCCGCTGCCGAGGTTGGTGGAGCTGGGCTGCTGCCCCGTGGGTTCGCGCTGGGGGCGACCTCCCCCCCTTTCCCGTTCGCTGGAGCCGCCATTGCCACGTGAGTGTCGTCGCGCTCAAGCCACAGCGCCCCCTGCAACCACGGGGGAGTCACCGCAGCCTCTCTGCCCCAACGGAGGATTTTTCCCAACAACACACAAGGAACTGATAAGGGGTTTGTCTGTTCTCTTATGGTTGCCATTTAACCGTCTTGTTATATATATATATAATTTATATAACCCTAGTAAAGAACTGTTATTCTTTTTACCACATCTTTGCCTGAGAGCCCTGTAATTTCAAAGGTATAGTAATTTGGAGGAGGGAGGGGGTCATTCCTGTGCTCAAGGGAGGTTTCCCACCTTCCTTGACAGACACCTGTCCTTCAAACCAGGACACCACCCTATTATTGTACTACTTATTTTAGTAAGTATCAGTTTAATTTTATCTATTGTAATGATTATTTGGAATTGGAAAATGCTGCGACGAATAGCAGCTTTGACATCACTTTCCAAGGCGTATGGCCTAGTCCTCGGGGATACTAGCCATACAGCTTGGCTGGGTGAAGAAGATTCCATATATTGAGAAAAAGAATTTACTCACTTTGAAAGAGAAGTGGGGAATGAGACACGAAATTTTAGGAATTAGGGTTTTTAGCTTAAGGTTAGCTTTGTTGAAATTAGTTAAAGCAAGTGTAATGAGTAAATTCAGCTGGAGTTAATTAAGAAGTTAATAATTGCCTAAGGAGTTGAGCTTGGAATGGGGTTTTTGATGTATTACTTGTCATTTTGCATTTGCTCAGCTGTGCTTAGTTAATAGATCTAAAAGAAATGTAGACAATTATTAATCTTTCCATTTGAAAAATCTATTCAGAGATAATGAAAGGAGGAACTGGAGGTCCTCCAAGGTTAAGGACTATTATAAAAACTCAAAAGGCAAAAAGGGCAAAGCAAGGAAGACAAGTTTTACTTCATCTTTATGAAGACCCTTCCCCAAATACAAGACCACTGACTCATTTGAAGAACAAACCATGCATGCTTAATGACTCTATGGCTAATTATCATGTGAAGCGGAGAATGGGAGGTGTTTATGTTATAAATATGCATTTATATTTTGAATATTTAGAACTTTTGTAGATAAATAGACTCTTTATTGTCTTGTGATTGGGCACTGCATCTTAGGGAATTATCCGGCGCCAAAATAAACATACACTTTCTAGCACTCTTGTTAGAGAGTCTTTGTCTGTCAGAGTTGGATATCGATATTAGATCAATATCCATATTTTGGTAAATCACCTCCCCCCCTCCAAATTATTATAACCTTATAATTATTGGGCTTTCAGGCAAAGATATGGAAAACAGAATAACAGTTCTTTACTAGGAGATATATATATAACAAGACGAGCAACAGCAACAGCAACAACAAAAGAAACCAAAAAACAGTCTTTTATCATCTGTTATGCAATTTCCCTTTCGGTGTAGTTATGACCACAACTGGCAGAGGGCGCTGGCGGGCCCCAGTGAGGCTGGGCAGGTGCGATGATCCCCCTGCGACTGCAGGGGGCGCTCTGGCACAAGCTCAGTAACCTCTCATGGCAATGGTGGCTCAGGCAAGAGGGAAGAGGGGAGATGGCTCCCCTTGCAAAACTCACAGGGAGCAGTCGATCTCAGTACTACTCTGGGTGGTGAGCTGGACTGCAGCAGCAACCTTGGAGCAGGAGCAGTGGCAGGAACAGCGGGATGGGCAGATCCAGGGCAGTGAGCAAGCTACAGTGTAGCAATCACCCAAACCGCAGCAGGAACAGTGGAGACAGGCGATCCTATTGGGCAGCAAGTTACAACATAGCACTGTTCTTGGAAAAAACCAGCACCCACTCCCTGTACCACACGCAACCACTTTCCCCAACCGCAGAGCCGAAAAGGGCAGTGCCCAGCTCCCGCCCCCCCAGCCAAGTCTTGGTTAGCCCCCAAACTCTCCCAGTATTACCCTCAACTCCCTAGAGCAACCCCTCAGCCAGAGACCACACTCCCAGCCAAAACCTCCGAACTCTGTTTCTCTGGCAGAGCCATTATTGTGGTATGTGGGAGTGCTTGGCCATGTTCTTTTGTTTCTTAATTACCCCCATTTTTTTCCGAGACAACCCTCTCTCCTCACAGCATCCCATCAGGTAACAGATGGGAGAAAATTCCTTGAAAAAACCCAAACCCACAACAGTACCCCATACTGACTTTAAGTGTAGTAAATAGTTGACTTTTGACCGCCAATCCATCTGTACTTATTAAAAATTGTATGTACATAAATTTACTGATTAGAACTCAATAAACTAACCACAAGATCAGATCTGTCCGAGTGATCTCTGACCTTTCTCCTGCAACACCTCGACAGCATCAAAAGCATCTGTGGTGGTTTGACCTTGGGTGGATGCCAGGTGCCCACCAAGCTGCTCCATCTCTCCCCCTTCTCAACTGGACAGAGGAGAGAAAATAAGATGGAAGACAACTCGCAGGTTGAGATAAGGCAGTTTACTAAAGCAAAACCAAAAGTTTGTGCGTGAACAAGGAAAGAGGAAAAAAAATTCTATCCTCTATTTCCCATCTGCAAGCGTTTTTTGGCCACTTTCTGGGAAGCAGAGCTTCAGCATGCATAGCGGTTGCTCCCAAAGGCAAACCTTGTAAATAACAAATCTGCTTCCTTCCTCCTCCTTTACTTAGCTTTTGTATCTGAGTTGACATCATATGGTACGGAATATCCCTCTGGCAAGTTTGGGTCAGTTGTCCTGGTTGTGTTGCCTCCCAGGATCTTGCCCACCCCCAGCCTACTAATGATGGGACAGAATGTTGGAGAGACAGTGCTGATGCTGTGCCAACACTGCTCAGCAGTAGCCAAAACAGTGGTGTGATATCAACACCTTTCTAGCTACCAATGCAAAGCACGGCACTGTGAGGGTTGCTATGGAGAAATGAACTCATGCTCAGTCACACCCAAGACAGCATCATTGGTGCCTGATTCTCAGCTTTGGGTGTCCTTTGCTGCTGAAATTGCAGTTATAGAAGACAAATTGGTACATGCACTTCAGTCAAATCAACATTCAGTCCTAATCCCTCCCAACAAAAGGGTTGGGAAAAACATTGCCAGCCTTACTTATTGTCCTTCTACCCTTCACATCCTCAAGGCACTGCCTTCCCTAAGGCCATGTCTTAATCAAGGTTAGCCAGACCAACTGCACATCTCCACGACCTCTTTATAGCTGGACCTGGGTTTCCAACACACATGTACACAAAGAGCACCCAATGGGTTCTGCTCATTTGCATCCCTTTCAATGCAGGAGTTCCAGTTCTTTTCCTCTTAAATATTACCAAGTGAGAAAAAATGGAGACTAGATCCCTTTTCTCACAAGAGCCTCTTAATGCTCAAAAATAAGGCTTTTTTCATTCCCCTCCCCCCCCAAGAGACTGGATCCCCTGATATTGCTGGACTTTGCTAGCTCCAAAACATCCTGTTCCTACTCCAGTCACTATCAGTCTCTAAACCAGTCTTGGCTTAAAAGACAGATATCTGCCAAGGAAGGCAGGAACCTTCCTGGGATGGAAAGATGACCCTTGTCCTCCAAATTATTATAACTTTGAAATTACGGGGCTTCCAGGAAAAAATAGGGACAAAGGAATAACAGTTCTTTACTAGCAAGTATATATATAAAAAACAGAACAAACTACAAAAAAACAATAACAGAAGTTTTCCCACCCGTTAAGCACCACTTTTCCCCTTTGGTGCAGTTATGACCACAACAGGCAGGGGGCGCTGGTGGCTCCAGTGAGGGTGCAGTGTCTCGGCCAGCAGGAGGTGCTCCGATACAAGAGCAGGACCTTTCCAGGTGGTGATGGCAGAGAAAGGGATATGGCTGACACAGTCCCAGCCTCAGGCAGCACCCCATGCCTTGGCTCTGGGCTCCCAAGAGGCAGGGAAGCAAGCAGGCAGGCTTTGGTCAAGGTGCCAAAAACCTCAGGGCATCAATATCCTTGGGCCAGACAGACACACTCTGCCACCCACATGGCCTCTCTCCGCAATCACCGAATGGAAGGAAAGGGGCAGCCCCGGCCCCACCCCCCACAGGATCCCGGGCCGAGCTTACACCTCTCATGATATCCCCCGAGCTGCAGGGGGTCCAGGGGGAAACAGTGACAATTCCCGGCATAAATGACCATGGGATACCCCCACCACCATGAGGCACCCCCCGAGATAACCACCAACCCCCTTCTACATGGATGAGTCTGCCTTTTACGCTTTCTGATGCCAGATCTTTGCTGACTGCCAGGGGCCCACCCAGCTGTTCTCTCACTACCTCTCCTCAACAGGACAGGGGAAAAAATAGGATGAAAAAGTTTCCTCAGGATATAGCCACCTGCCAGATCTAAGGGCAGCAGGGAAATACCTGCCCCGAACAGTGTTTTGCCCTTTCTTAAATATACTTACACAGGGGTGCCACCATCTTGACTGAGTTGCTCAGCTTTGGCCCTCAGGGAGTCCAGTGCCTAGCTGGCAGGAACTAGCTGTGTCCTTTGAAGGGCAGACCCTGGCCTCTTCTCACAGAGGTCACCACCACAGGATGCATCCAGAACGCTGTGTCCAGTTCTGGTCCCCACAATTAAAAAAATAAAAGACATAGACAAACTAGAGAGTGTGCCAAGAAGGGCCATGAAGATGATCAAAGGTCTGGAGAACCTGCCCTATGAGGAAAGCCTGAAGGAGTTGGGTCTTTTCTCCCTTGGAAAAGAGAAGGCTCAGGAGAAATGTCATCACAGTATTCTGGCTCTCAAAAGGCAGCTACAAAGAGGACAGAGGCTCTCTCTTTTCACAAGGAGCCACATGGAGAAGACAAGGGACAACGGGCAGAAGTGCCACCAGTCCCTATCACTGAAGGTTTTCAAGAGGCGATTGGACAAGGTGCTAATCTCATCTAGGCTCCCTTTCCCACAAAAAGCTGTACCAGATGATCTTTCGAGGTCCCTTCCCACCTGGGCTGCTCTAGGATCCTACGATTCTCCAGTGCATCACGTTTTCATAACCCTTGGCTCTCTCCGATTTTGAGCAAAGTATCAGAAACCTTGCCTGCCAGGTAAGACAAAATTCCACCAGGCGCCACAGACTTCTAAAGCCTATGTCAATAACCCAGTCTCTTGGAATGTATGACATACCTAGCTTCTGCAAAACTCCCCTTTCCCCGAAAAGAGGGAACACCTTCTAGATACCTTAGGGAGTTTACACAGACAGAACCATAGATGTTATCTACCTCAATCATTCAGTAAGAAAACACTGCACCAGTGCAGTTTCCATCTGCTTCAGGTAAATAATTTTTATCTCCTCTCTGGGATGATTAAAAAAAGGTGAAGTCCTCGGGTTACTTACACACCCTGTGCTAGTTTGAAAGTAAACCAGCGGGAGAAATGAACCCCACACAAATACTTTGAGAGAGATTTCAGGTCGGAGTTACAATTTAATAGAAAGATTACAATAATTGTAATGATACAGAAATACTGGCTTAAACTCCCCAAAAGTCAAAGTACAACCTGGCACCCTGTTGGTCAGGGTGGTGGTTGCAGTCCTGTTGAAGTGATGGATGCAGTCTTGTCGAAAGCGGTGGTCCTGTGGAAAGGTCTGGTCCTCCCCTGGGTTCTTCAAGCGATGGTGGTGTCTGTCCCCAAACCCCCAGATTATAATACCCTCAAGTTCAGGCAGGAATGCTCAGTACCTCCCCCAGGGCAGGGAGTTTTACAATGGGATGATGTAATCCTGTGAGTCATAGGATATTTTTGGAAGTCTTTGATGGGTGTTGCAGCTGCCTATCATGCTGGTGCCATTGGGCCATTATGCCCCATTAGCAGAGATGACCCCCTCAAGACGGGTGCAACTGTGCTGGTGCTTCCCGGAGGGAGTTATCACGGCTGAGTCATTGGTGTGAAGAAAAAGAAACATTATCCTGCCTCGCAGGGTTGTCTTGTTTTTTTCCTTATTTAACACCCAGCTCGTAGCCTGAGAGGTGGGGTGTGCACTGGGCAACTACTGTGAATGACCGATCATTAACAGTTCATCAGAAAATGATGTAGATGGGGGTAGAATACATAGTTTGGTTATACCCCACATTGTAACTCAGGACACACCCGGGTCACCAAACTTCAACCAATTGCTTGGGGCTCTCGGAAGAGATGAAGACGCCTTTCAGGGGTGCCTCACATGGCTCAGTAACATAATATTCAAGGGCAACGAAGGACCGCCAGGCTTTTCCTCGCCCATCTCCATTTTTAAATAGCGCTTAAAGCAAGCTGAAGTTTTCTGTCTCCCTTGCAGGGGGTAGTTTTGGTTTGGGTCTGGCTTGGGATGGAGGTAACTTTCCCCATAGCAGCCCTCATAGTGCTATGCTTTGCAGTTGTGACTAGAAATATAGTATATAGTATATATATATATATATAAAAGAATATACAGTATCTTCTAAAGTTTTAGCAGCAGCCTATACAGGCTTTCTGTACGTTTGTATACCACTGCCAAAGAGCTAAGACTTTGTTTCCTACAAGACGTGGGAGACTGCTAAGCCCTTCCAGCAGCACACTTCAAATGAACAGGCAAATCACTATCTATGGAACGCTCTTAACAGGCTGAAACATTCCACATACTTGCACTCCAGGGAGACAGGGTTTGAACTTGCAGAACTACTTCCCTTCAGTAAGACGCACAAGACAGACATGATATCTCCATGACAAATCTTTATTGTGCAACTGCTGCTCAAAGCATTTAATACCTTCCACAGACACACATCACAAAAAATTACACATCGACAGTGGCTAGATTGATGGGCAACAGACGAAATCCATTCAGTGGTGATTTATACATGTGCAGCAACTCTTGCAGTGCAAAAATCTTAGCCAGGCAGCCAGCCCAACTGGCGACCATCCAGAATGGGAAGATGTATGCGATAGACAGAGGGCCCACCCTCAGGCCCTTCATCCACAATCATCTGGAATCCATTGGTCAGGCCCAGGTGAACAACACACATCTCACCAACAATCATTACATGCCCAAGAAGCTGGAGAAGGAAGTACAAACCCATGAATAAGTAAAATAAATTTAAAAAAAGGACACACAGAGGGGAGAGGGCAGGAAGGGAAGGAACGAGAGCAGAGAACCACCCAGAGAAAGCAGCTAGCCAATTCCTAGCAATTCAACCATTGCGCTTCAAATTACTGTCTGTCTAACCACATGCAACTGAGGCTTTCCAAGCAAAGCTACAAAGTCCAATTATGCACACTATAGGGGGAAAAGAGAGCTAGGCAATTGTTTTCAAGATAGACAGCAATGGACTACAAAACAGCCACAAAAGCTGACACTGTCTCCAGGTTAAAGCCCCCATTGTGTCCTCAGGACACATAAGCAATCCTGGTGGAAAATAAACTTTAGGCTGCCTTTTGCGTGGGTTTACAAAGTCTTTGAACTTGATTTTCATAGCTAAAAGCAAAGCATCCAGCACCTCTCAACCAGCTTTGGCCTTCCTCACTCCAGACCTGCCAAAAACCCCAAACCCTCTTCTCTGTGTTAGAAGTACTACTACTCTTACTGTAAACCATGACAATAGGTACCAGACTGTGCTCCAAAGAAACACTGCATTTTGCACCAGAAGTACATACCCAGGAATAAGCACTGCTTTATATCACTGCTTTTAGTCAAAAAGCTCAACTCCATTACAAGCTAGAGGCAAAAGATTATAGCACCAGAAAACACAAAGTAGCCTACCGTGTCCTATCGAGAGGGAAAGAGGGGATGGGAAAGAGTCTAGTAAATGAGGAACTAATTACAAGTACAGTTTACCATACAGAAAGCTTCCACAATACTTACAGATTCACCAGAATCTTCTGCTTCAGACAACCAGATAATTGGCTCCTTAGGCATGACTAGGAAAAGCATCCCACCTTGAGGTGAAAGATCATGGAACGCATGGCACTGGAGGAAGAGTAAACAGTTAAAACATAACCGGCTTTAGAGAAAGGTAATAGCTTAAGCAAATCCATCTGCCCCACTGAACTCCTACAGAAGCAGATTATCAGATACCCTAAACACATGCCAGAACACTGATTTTTCTTGCGTGATAGTAATGCTTTCTATACCCAAAGTACAACATATTTACACAGCCCCCTCCAGAAGTGGGATTCGGCATGCAAGACAATGGGGGCAAGGAGACGGGCCACTACTTGCAATTAACAACCTCCACTATGTTTTAGTTCAGGCTGATTGTTTCCTAAGCAGTTCTTCTATTGGATGTGGTCCATACAGAGGCAGGAGACAAATGGCTTAACTGAGTCAGCAAAGAGTTTAGTGAAGTGGAAGAGCAGCGGCCAATTACTTCCCACGGTACAGGGAGCTCAAGTATTGAACAAATGTATAATCACAGGAAGCCTGCAAGTGCATAGAATGAGTCTGTCTTCTATACATACAAAAACAAGATCTGCGAGGCTTTTGCAGCCTGCAGGATGACCAGTTTCTAGATTTTTTTTTTGTCAGAAAAACCAGAAAATCTGTAATTCCTCACCCTAACAATCCAGTTTGGGGGTTCAGAACCAAAGCCTAGCACAGCAGAGCTTTGAAACCTCTTCGATGCTGTTGAGACACATCAAGACCTGCATTTCTCCTATGCAGAGCCAAAGGGACATCATGCAGCAAGTGGTCTGCAGCTGACACAGGAGAGACTTGAGGATGACCCATGGAACTTTGGAGTTGGGGATACAAAGGATCTGAGGCCTGTTCCCCCCCAACGAAAATAGAGATATAGGCTGCTTATGAAGGGTTTTGAGCTGCTTCAGAAGTGACTGGCACCAAAGCACAGCTCCTCCTGGCACCCTGACTGCCAGTGCTTGGCTGGATGTTCTAAGGGAGTCCCTTTTAGACATCATGCTACTGATGCTTTTTGGAATAATCACTGATCACCCAATCGCCCAGGGATCTTGGAAGTCATCATGAACTGGCCCAAAGGCAAAAATTTTGGATTATCATCAGAAGAGGAGGAGAAGGTGAAACATGCTGAGGAGGCCCCACCATATAATCATCTACTTGAAAATGCAAAGACATATGGTCTCTTCACTGATGGTTTCTACCGTATCGTAGGGATATATCGAAAATGGAAAGCTGCCATATGGAGCCCTATGCGGTGAGTCACAGAAGCTATTGAGGGACAAGGTGGATCAAGTCAGGTTGCAGAGCTGAAAGTCATCCAGATGGCTTTAGATATCACTGAACAAGAGAAATGACCAGCGCTCTACCTCTACACTGACTCGTGGATGGTAGCAAATGCTCTGTGGGGGTGGCCAGACCAATGGAAAAAGACCAATTGGCAGAGCAGAGGGAAACCCATCTGGGCTGCTGAATTGTGGCAAGACATTGCTGCCTGGGTAGAGAAGCTGACCGTGAAATTCGATCATGTTTCTAAGAGTTGGGCTAATGAGGAGCATCACAACAACAAACAGGTGGATCGGGCTGCCAAGATTAGTGTCACAGGTAGATCTGGACTGGCAATGTAAGGGAGAGTTATTTCTAGCTCGGTGGGTCCATGACACCTCAGGTCATCATGAGATATACACCATATACCAGAGCCCGTCCTGCTGTAGTGTGCAAACACGCCCCCCCCCCCCCACCTCCCTGGCACAACCGACTGGCACAGCCAGCAGCACCACAGTGATGGGCAGGCAGACGGGGTGTCCTGCAGCCTCATGGGGGACAGGGGGCCACTGCCGCCCCTGTCCGTGGGAGTGGCGGGGTCACACACTGCCTGGTGCTGAGCCCAATGCTGTCCCACAGTCCCAGCCCAGCCCTGAACCTCCCCACAGGCCCCCAGGCCATGCTCCCAGTCCTGCACTTCCTCACCCGGTCCTGCTGCTCCCCATCATAGAGAAACCCCCTTAAATCCTTGTTTTCCATCTTCCTTTTTCTTTCTTCCTGCTGCTACTTCCCTTAACCATAATCCTTTCTCAGCAGACCAGCACCATCTGAAGCCTTTGTTGTTGAGACCCCTTGACTTCCCTTATTGCCCTCTGGGCATGGACTGTCCGGGGGTATTCTGGAATAGTCATACCTATAGTCAAGACCCCCTTCTTGACTTTCCCTTACTGCCCTCTCTGGGTGTCCATGTCCTTAATTATCTCTGGGAGAATGTGCAAACTACCTCAACATTCTTCCAAGGGACTCTTCGGAGATATTTCGGGATCGTCATCCCTTTTGCTGGGACCTCTTCTCAGCTTTACCTTTGCTACTCTCCATGGGTGCCTTGTTTTACCTGTGCTACCCTGTGTGGGTGGCCTATCAGGTTTATTCCCCAAAGTTCCCATTGTACCCACTGGTGAGATTTTCAGTGGTTCTTCCCCACGGACTGTTCATGGACCCCCCTGGTCCATCACTCGTCTGTCTCCTGGACAGTCTGGGGAACCCAAACAATTGCCCGGCACCGGCTGCCACCAAAGGGAGCTGATCACCAAAACTGGGTGAGGGGCGCCTTCAACTCTGCTCACTGCCCGTCACCCCCAGACTGTGGAAGGATCCTGGATGAGCCCCCATTTGTGTGGAAAAATTTTGCAATGCCAGAGGTTTATGTCCAAAAGGAGACAGAGGGTGTTTCCCCTGGTGTCTCTCAAATTGTTGGAGGACACATCCTCCCTTTTATCTTAATTTCCTGGCTTCATCATCCTCTCCCGCTCCCCATTGGCTAAGGTACTTGGAAGGTACAGACTTCCTGATACGCCTACTACATCACCTGCTAATGTGCACACCCCCCCGTTTTGTATCTTTGTTCTTTAAATTCAGGAATTTAACATGGCCTTGGTTGAGCAACATTCCTATCTCATCTATCAGTCTCTGGCCTTATCTACAAGTCTGTTTGCAAAGACACATTCCTCTTATTCCTTTCAGGACCCACAGTATGGGTAGGAAGTAATGGAATTTGGACCACACATTTGCCCTTGGGAGAATCAAGAGTACAATGGACCCTGGGAGTATTAACATTACATCCCTTGTGGAAGGAGTCACCACTGGGAACCTGACTATGGGAAAAACTTAAATGTGAACAAATGAACAATTGGAAGCCATGACTAAAATGACCTTACAAAACAGATTAGCTTTAGACCTGTTGCTGATAGATGAACATGGAGTATGTGGACACTTGAATTTAAACAACACGTTGTGTGCACATTCCAAATGTGACTGCTAAATTGGATCAGATAGAGAGGATAAAATTGCTTGCTTCATCCAGCAGAGAATTAAGGGCAGGATTAGAAAGTAGCTGGTTAAATACAATATTTAAAGGATTTGGATTTTCTCTGGTTGGTTGGCCTACCTTTTGCAAAGTATAATTGTGATCATAGTAATAATTGTGATTATGATACTTGCTTTAAGCTGCATAAAACCCATGATTGCTAATGCAATGCGAGGAACTTATATGATGTTAGTAAAAAAGAAAAGTGAGGCTTATGAAGGCTTGAAGAGAAGACAAGCTTCACAAGCCTCAAAGGGGGAGGATGTTGCCAGATGAAAAATTGTCTACACCTTGTGAGCTGACACAATGCTTATTCTTCAAAGTCCACTGGCCCATGCAACTGCACAATGCCCATTGTGTAAGAAGGACAACTGGAAAGCAACTAGTCCCAGTTTCTGCCAAATTTACCAGGTCACCGATCAGTCAGCTATAACTTTGGGGTCCCTGACCACTAGGGACCACCAGAGAGACCCCCAGGACAGAAGAACGCATGTGTAAAGGGGAGGGAAAATATGTAAATGATTTTGGGGAAAAGATTACCATATGTATGTTTATTCTGGGACAATCAATGAATATGCATGTAAAGTACAGTATATAAACAGAAACTTTCCTGTACTCAGCATGCACAGTATTTCGGAGGAAATATCCCCTTCATGCATCTGGCCAAATAAAGAATGCCTGCTTTTTAATACTACATTGGTGTTAAGGAGTTTTTTATTTTTACTGAATTTTTTGTAACATATGGATTAATCTTATGATCACTGTAAGCAAATGTCCTGGGTAACCTCAAAATGTGTACTGTATTCCATATCTGTGCTATGCTATATGCCCAAAATTGTAACTGTCTCCTTAAGACCTGGGGGCCTGTGGTGATTTAACCCAGTGTGGAATTTTGATTGGTTAAAATAGCTGATGGACAATTAGTTAAACCACTGATATAGCTTAGAAACGCCTCTGCTGGGGACATATTTAAGAAGCACCCAGGAAGTGCGTTGGCTCTTTTTTTTCCCTGCATCTCCCGTGGCTGGGATGGCGCGGGCCTGGGCCCCCCGGCCTGGGCCCCGGCGGGGGCTGGCCCATTCCATCTAGCCTGGAGGGACCGAGCCGGCATGGCGGCCGCAGAAGCCGCGACCACTGAGGGAGAAAGGACTGCCCCTGGAGCCAGCTGCGGTGAGAACAAAGGAGGCACAAGCAGCATGGGCGGTGGCGCAGAGGCGACCCCTCCCCTTCTCCTCGGCACAGTGCAGCTGGAGCTAATACTAGCCAGAGAAACAACGTATGGCTGATGAGAGAGAGAGCAGATGAGTATTACCCTGGCGTGGATCATAGAATTCTCCTGCAGGTATTTCTGCAAATATTAACTTCTCTTCCAAGTCAGAGAGAAAGGGAAGCAAGTCACGTGAGGGGAAGAAAACATGACGACCGACAACTCAAGTGAGGAGAAGGAGGAAATAGCAGACGAGACGCCATCTTACAACCGGAACTGATCCTTTCTTTAAGCCTTGGTGAGACTGTAATAGAACCAAACTCTTTTTCTCTGTAATTCATTAAGAAGCATTGGGAGGATGTTGAAATTCACACAGCCTGACAGTAAGAACACTTTATGCTATGAGCGGATGATGTTATAGTTTTTGGAGATTGTGAAGGAGAGGGAGAGACTTGACTTTTAGGCTGGAATGACTCGTCCTTAAAAACTTAACCCTAATGGACTAATATGACCCACGCTGACAGTTGTGGGAAAGCTGCAAGATTCATGGGAGAGAGAGAGATTCACCACTGCAAATTCTGGGTGGGCTGTGGTGTTTTGTGAAGGTTTGGAACCATGCTGAAGACACTCCGCAGGGAGCTATCTTCCGTGGGACGGACCTCCTCGGCACAGCAGAAAGAACTCTTTTTCCATAAATGGCAATAAGAACTCTTAATCATAGTGACTAAAATGTGGTAGAGAGGGACAGGCGGACGGAAGATCACGCGATGTGACGGAAAGCAGGAGCAGCATGGAATCTTCCTCCCTTCATTCCTTTGTGATAAGAGATCACCCAAGGCATGCAAACCCCCCTAACCCCAGTAGTTTTCCACTCCTTACTAACTCTAGCTATCCCACAGTCCCCCTTTCCTGACGTAGTGAAGCCCCTCGACTATTTAACCTCATGAGATAAGATAATAAACGCCATTTGACCATCCACCACATTGGTGTCTGTGTGTCCATGGCCCGAGTGGCCACGGGTTAGGCAGGGCTGCCGTGCTAGCCTCTTGAACCAGGTCGCATTGTCTTCCTAGCAGAAGGCAACACTAAAATCCCATGTTTTATG